>JAEUCK010003572.1:0-22695 GCA_017311455.1 Otocyon megalotis megalotis | reverse complement strand
AACCCTAAACCTAACCCTAAACCTAACCTGTACGTAACCCTACCCTAACCCTAATCCTAACCTGTACCATAACCCTAACCCTAATCTTAAACCAATCCCTAACCCTAACCCTAACCATAACCCTAACCTGTACAGTATCCCTAACCCTATCCTGTACCGTAACCCAAAAACTAAACCTAACCCTAACCATAACCCTAACCTGCACCATAACACTAACCCTAACCATAACCAAAACCCTAACCCTAACACTAACCTTTACCTTAACACTAAGCCTAAACCTAAACCTAACCCTAAACCTAACCCTAACCTGTACCGTAAGCTCAACCCTAACCCTAACCCTCACCCTAACCGTAACACTAGCCCTGTCCCTAACCTGTAAGGTAACCCTAACCCTAACCTTAATCTGAACGCTAAAGAGTACCGTAACCCTAACCCTAACACTAATACTAACGCCAACCCTAACGTGTACCTAACCCTAATATTAACCCTAACCCTAACCGGTACCGTAACCCTAACCCTAACCCTAACGCTAACCCTAACCCTAAACTGTACCATAATCCTAACCCTAACCCTAACCCTAACCTGTACCATAACCTAAACCTAACCCTACACTAACCCAAACATGTACCGTAACCCTAACCCTAACCCTAACCGGTACAGTTACCCTATCCTAACCCGCACCCTAACCCTAAACCTAACCCTAAACTATCCCGTAACCCTTACCCTAACCCTCAGCCTAACCTGTACCGTAACCATAACCCTAACCCTAATTGTTAAACTAACCCAAACCTGTATCGTAACCCTAACACTAACCCTATCCCTAACCCTAAAACTAACCTGCACCCTATCCCTATCACTAACCCTACCCTGTACCGTAATTCTAACACTAACCCTAACACTAACCCTAACCGCAACCCTAACTCTAACCCTAATCTGTTGTAACCCTATCCCTAAACCTAACCCTAACCATAACCATAACCCTAACCTGAACCGTAACCCTAACCCTAACCCTAACCCTAACCCTAACCCTAACCTTAATCCGAACGCGAAAGCGTACCGTAACCCTAACCCTAATACTAACACCAACCACAACCTGTACTTAACCCTAATCTTAACCCTCAACCTAAACTGTACTGTAACCATAACCCTAACCCTAACCCTAACCCTAACCTGTACCGCAACCCTACCCCTAACCCTAATCCTAACCTGTACCGTAACCTTAACCTTAACCTTAACCTAACCCTAACCCTAAAACTAACCCTATCCTACACCGTAACCCAAACCATAACCATAACCATAACCTATACCGTAACCGACCCTAACCCTAAAATTAACCCTAAGCCTAACCCTAAACTGAACCGTTACCCTAAACCTAATCCTAACCCTAACCCTAACGCTACCTGTACCGTAACCATAACGCTAAACTTAACCCTAACCGTAACCTGTACCGCAACCCTAACCCTAACCCTAACCCTAACCTTAAACCTAACCTGTACCGGAACCCTAACCCTAACCCTAACCTTAAACCTAAACCTAACCTGTAAAAAAAATAAAAAATAAAAACTAAACCTAACGTGTACCCTAACCCTAACCCTAACCTGTAACGTAATCCTAACCTTAACCCTCAAACTAACACTAACTATAACCCTAACCTATACCGTAACCCTATGCCTAACCATAAACCTAACCCTAACCTGTACCGTAACCCTAACCCTAACAATAACCCTAACCCTAACAATAACCTGTACCATAACCCTAAATCTAACCCTACCCTAACCCTAACATGTACCGTAACACTAACCCTAACCCTAACCTGTACCGTAACCCTATCCTAACCCTCACCCTAACTGTACCGTAACCCTAACCCTAACACAAACCCTAATCTAACCATAACCCTTAAATGTACGGTAACCTTAGCCCTAACCCTAAACCTAACCCTAAACCTAACCTGTACGTAACCCTACCCTAACCCTAATCCTAACCTGTACCATAACCCTAACCCTAATCTTAAACCAATCCCTAACCCTAACCCTAACCATAACCCTAACCTGTACAGTATCCCTAACCCTATCCTGTACCGTAACCCAAAAACTAAACCTAACCCTAACCATAACCCTAACCTGCACCATAACACTAACCCTAACCATAACCAAAACCCTAACCCTAACACTAACCTGTACCTTAACACTAAGCCTAAACCTAAACCTAACCCTAAACCTAACCCTAAACCTAACCCTAACCTGTACCGTAAGCTCAACCCTAACCCTAACCCTCACCCTAACCGTAACACTAGCCCTATCCCTAACCTGTACTGTAACCCTAACCCTAACCTTAATCTGAACGCTAAAGAGTACCGTAACCCTAACCCTAACACTAATACTAACGCCAACCCTAATGTGTACCTAACCCTAATATTAACCCTAACCCTAACCGGTACCGTAACCCTAACCCTACCCTAACGCTAACCCTAACCCTAAACTGTACCATAATCCTAACCCTAACCCTAACCCTAACCTGTACCATAACCTAAACCTAACCCTACACTAACCCAAACATGTACCGTAACCCTAACCCTAACCCTAACCGGTACAGTTACCCTATCCTAACCCGCACCCTAACCCTAAACCTAACCCTAAACTATCCCGTAACCCTTACCCTAACCCTCAGCCTAACCTGTACCATAACCATAACCCTAACCCTAATTGTTAACCTAACCCAAACCTGTATCGTAACCCTAACACTAACCCTATCCCTAACCCTAAAACTAACCTGCACCCTATCCCTATTAGTAACCCTACCCTGTACCGTAATTCTAACACTAACCCTAACACTAACCCTAACCGCAACCCTAACTCTAACCCTAATCTGTTGTAACCCTATCCCTAAATCTAACCCTAACCCTAACCATAACCCTAACCTGAACCGTAACCCTAACCCTAACCCTAACCCTAACCCTAACCCTAACCTTAATCCGAACGCGAAAGCGTACCGTAACCCTAACCCTAATACTAACACCAACCACAACCTGTACTTAACCCTAATCTTAACCCTCAACCTAAACTGTACTGTAACCATAACCCTAACCCTAACCCTAACCCTAACCTGTACCGCAACCCTACCCCTAACCCTAATCCTAACCTGTACCGTAACCTTAACCTTAACCTTAATCTAACCCTAACCCTAAAACTAACCCTATCCTACACCGTAACCCAAACCATAACCATAACCATAACCTATACCGTAACCGACCCTAACCCTAAAATTAACCCTAAGCCTAACCCTAAACTGAACCGTTACCCTAAACCTAATCCTAACCCTAACCCTAACGCTACCTGTACCGTAACCATAACGCTAAACTTAACCCTACCCCTAACCTGTACCGCAACCCTAACCCTAACCCTAACCCTAACCTTAAACCTAACCTGTACTGGAACCCTAACCCTAACCCTAACCTTAAACCTAAACCTAACCTGTAAAAAAAATAAAAAATAAAAACTAAACCTAACCTGTACCCTAACCCTAACCCTAACCTGTAACGTAATCCTAACCTTAACCCTCAAACTAACACTAACTATAACCCTAACCTATACCGTAACCCTATGCCTAACCATAAACCTAACCCTAACCTGTACCGTAACCCTAACCCTAACAATAACCCTAACCCTAACAATAACCTGTACCATAACCCTAAATCTAACCCTACCCTAACCCTAACATGTACCGTAACACTAACCCTAACCCTAACCTGTACCGTAACCCTATCCTAACCCTCACCCTAACTGTACCGTAACCCTAACCCTAACACAAACACTAATCTAACCATAACCCTTAAATGTACGGTAACCTTAGCCCTAACCCTAAACCTAACCCTAAACCTAACCTGTACGTAACCCTACCCTAACCCTAACAGTAATCCTAACCTGTAACATAACCCTAAACCTAATCCTAAACCAATCCCTAACCCTAACCCTAACCATAACCCTAACCTGTACAGTATCCCTAACCCTATCCTGTACCATAACCCAAAAACTAAACCTAACCCTAACCATAACCCTAACCTGCACCATAACACTAACCCTAACCATAACCAAAACCCTAACCCTTACACTAACCTGTACCTTAACACTAAGCCTAAACCTAAACCTAACCCTAAACCTAACCCTAAACCTAACCTGTACCGTAAGCTCAACCCTAACCCTAACCCTCACCCTAACCGTAACACTAGCCCTATGCCTAACCTGTACTGTAACCCTAACCCTAACCTTTTTTTTTTCCCTAACCCTAACCTTAATCTGAACGCTAAAGTACTGTAACCCTAACCCTAACACTAATACTAACGCCAACCCTAATGTGTACCTAACCCTAATATTAACCCTAACCCTAACTGGTACCGTAACCCTAACCCTAACCCTAACGCTAACCCTAACCCTAAACTGTACCATAATCCTAACCCTAACCCTAACCCTAACCTGTACCATAACCTAAACCTAACCCTACACTAACCCAAACATGTACCTTAACCCTAACCCTAACCCTAACCGGTACAGTTACCCTATCCTAACCCGCACCCTAACCCTAAACCTAACCCTAAACTATCCCGTAACCCTTACCCTAACCCTCAGCCTAACCTGTACCATAACCATAACCCTAACCCTAATTGTTAACCTAACCCAAACCTGTATCGTAACCCTAACACTAACCCTATCCCTAACCCTAAAACTAACCTGCACCCTATCCCTATTAGTAACCCTACCCTGTACCGTAATTCTAACACTAACCCTAACACTAACCCTAACCGCAACCCTAACTCTAACCCTAATCTGTTGTAACCCTATCCCTAAATCTAACCCTAACCCTAACCATAACCCTAACCTGAACCGTAACCCTAACCCTAACCCTAACCCTAACCCTAACCCTAACCTTAATCCGAACGCTAAAGCGTACCGTAACCCTAACCCTAATACTAACACCAACCACAACCTGTACTTAACCCTAATCTTAACCCTCAACCTAAACTGTACTGTAACCATAACCCTAACCCTAACCCTAACCCTAACCTGTACCGCAACCCTACCCCTAACCCTAATCCTAACCTGTACCGTAACCTTAACCTTAACCTTAATCTAACCCTAACCCTAAAACTAACCCTATCCTACACCGTAACCCAAACCATAACCATAACCATAACCTATACCGTAACCGACCCTAACCCTAAAATTAACCCTAAGCCTAACCCTAAACTGAACCGTTACCCTAAACCTAATCCTAACCCTAACCCTAACGCTACCTGTACCGTAACCATAACGCTAAACTTAACCCTAACCGTAACCTGTACCGCAACCCTAACCCTAACCCTAACCCTAACCTTAAACCTAACCTGTACCGGAACCCTAACCCTAACCCTAACCTTAAACCTAAACCTAACCTGTAAAAAAAATAAAAAATAAAAACTAAACCTAACGTGTACCCTAACCCTAACCCTAACCTGTAACGTAATCCTAACCTTAACCCTCAAACTAACACTAACTATAACCCTAACCTATACCGTAACCCTATGCCTAACCATAAACCTAACCCTAACCTGTACCGTAACCCTAACCCTAACAATAACCCTAACCCTAACAATAACCTGTACCATAACCCTAAATCTAACCCTACCCTAACCCTAACATGTACCGTAACACTAACCCTAACCCTAACCTGTACCGTAACCCTATCCTAACCCTCACCCTAACTGTACCGTAACCCTAACCCTAACACAAACCCTAATCTAACCATAACCCTTAAATGTACGGTAACCTTAGCCCTAACCCTAAACCTAACCCTAAACCTAACCTGTACGTAACCCTACCCTAACCCTAATCCTAACCTGTACCATAACCCTAACCCTAATCTTAAACCAATCCCTAACCCTAACCCTAACCATAACCCTAACCTGTACAGTATCCCTAACCCTATCCTGTACCGTAACCCAAAAACTAAACCTAACCCTAACCATAACCCTAACCTGCACCATAACACTAACCCTAACCATAACCAAAACCCTAACCCTAACACTAACCTGTACCTTAACACTAAGCCTAAACCTAAACCTAACCCTAAACCTAACCCTAAACCTAACCCTAACCTGTACCGTAAGCTCAACCCTAACCCTAACCCTCACCCTAACCGTAACACTAGCCCTATCCCTAACCTGTACTGTAACCCTAACCCTAACCTTAATCTGAACGCTAAAGAGTACCGTAACCCTAACCCTAACACTAATACTAACGCCAACCCTAATGTGTACCTAACCCTAATATTAACCCTAACCCTAACCGGTACCGTAACCCTAACCCTACCCTAACGCTAACCCTAACCCTAAACTGTACCATAATCCTAACCCTAACCCTAACCCTAACCTGTACCATAACCTAAACCTAACCCTACACTAACCCAAACATGTACCGTAACCCTAACCCTAACCCTAACCGGTACAGTTACCCTATCCTAACCCGCACCCTAACCCTAAACCTAACCCTAAACTATCCCGTAACCCTTACCCTAACCCTCAGCCTAACCTGTACCATAACCATAACCCTAACCCTAATTGTTAACCTAACCCAAACCTGTATCGTAACCCTAACACTAACCCTATCCCTAACCCTAAAACTAACCTGCACCCTATCCCTATTAGTAACCCTACCCTGTACCGTAATTCTAACACTAACCCTAACACTAACCCTAACCGCAACCCTAACTCTAACCCTAATCTGTTGTAACCCTATCCCTAAATCTAACCCTAACCCTAACCATAACCCTAACCTGAACCGTAACCCTAACCCTAACCCTAACCCTAACCCTAACCCTAACCTTAATCCGAACGCGAAAGCGTACCGTAACCCTAACCCTAATACTAACACCAACCACAACCTGTACTTAACCCTAATATTAACCCTCAACCTAAACTGTACTGTAACCATAACCCTAACCCTAACCCTAACCCTAACCTGTACCGCAACCCTACCCCTAACCCTAATCCTAACCTGTACCGTAACCTTAACCTTAACCTTAACCTAACCCTAACCCTAAAACTAACCCTATCCTACACCGTAACCCAAACCATAACCATAACCATAACCTATACCGTAACCGACCCTAACCCTAAAATTAACCCTAAGCCTAACCCTAAACTGAACCGTTACCCTAAACCTAATCCTAACCCTAACCCTAACGCTACCTGTACCGTAACCATAACGCTAAACTTAACCCTAACCGTAACCTGTACCGCAACCCTAACCCTAACCCTAACCCTAACCTTAAACCTAACCTGTACCGGAACCCTAACCCTAACCCTAACCTTAAACCTAAACCTAACCTGTAAAAAAAATAAAAAATAAAAACTAAACCTAACGTGTACCCTAACCCTAACCCTAACCTGTAACGTAATCCTAACCTTAACCCTCAAACTAACACTAACTATAACCCTAACCTATACCGTAACCCTATGCCTAACCATAAACCTAACCCTAACCTGTACCGTAACCCTAACCCTAACAATAACCCTAACCCTAACAATAACCTGTACCATAACCCTAAATCTAACCCTACCCTAACCCTAACATGTACCGTAACACTAACCCTAACCCTAACCTGTACCGTAACCCTATCCTAACCCTCACCCTAACTGTACCGTAACCCTAACCCTAACACAAACCCTAATCTAACCATAACCCTTAAATGTACGGTAACCTTAGCCCTAACCCTAAACCTAACCCTAAACCTAACCTGTACGTAACCCTACCCTAACCCTAATCCTAACCTGTACCATAACCCTAACCCTAATCTTAAACCAATCCCTAACCCTAACCCTAACCATAACCCTAACCTGTACAGTATCCCTAACCCTATCCTGTACCGTAACCCAAAAACTAAACCTAACCCTAACCATAACCCTAACCTGCACCATAACACTAACCCTAACCATAACCAAAACCCTAACCCTAACACTAACCTTTACCTTAACACTAAGCCTAAACCTAAACCTAACCCTAAACCTAACCCTAACCTGTACCGTAAGCTCAACCCTAACCCTAACCCTCACCCTAACCGTAACACTAGCCCTGTCCCTAACCTGTAAGGTAACCCTAACCCTAACCTTAATCTGAACGCTAAAGAGTACCGTAACCCTAACCCTAACACTAATACTAACGCCAACCCTAATGTGTACCTAACCCTAATATTAACCCTAACCCTAACCGGTACCGTAACCCTAACCCTACCCTAACGCTAACCCTAACCCTAAACTGTACCATAATCCTAACCCTAACCCTAACCCTAACCTGTACCATAACCTAAACCTAACCCTACACTAACCCAAACATGTACCGTAACCCTAACCCTAACCCTAACCGGTACAGTTACCCTATCCTAACCCGCACCCTAACCCTAAACCTAACCCTAAACTATCCCGTAACCCTTACCCTAACCCTCAGCCTAACCTGTACCATAAACATAACCCTAACCCTAATTGTTAACCTAACCCAAACCTGTATCGTAACCCTAACACTAACCCTATCCCTAACCCTAAAACTAACCTGCACCCTATCCCTATCACTAACCCTACCCTGTACCGTAATTCTAACACTAACCCTAACACTAACCCTAACCGCAACCCTAACTCTAACCCTAATCTGTTGTAACCCTATCCCTAAACCTAACCCTAACCATAACCCTAACCTGAACCGTAACCCTAACCCTAACCCTAACCCTAACCCTAACCCTAACCTTAATCCGAACGCTAAAGCGTACCGTAACCCTAACCCTAATACTAACACCAACCACAACCTGTACTTAACCCTAATCTTAACCCTCAACCTAAACTGTACTGTAACCATAACCCTAACCCTAACCCTAACCCTAACCTGTACCGCAACCCTACCCCTAACCCTAATCCTAACCTGTACCGTAACCTTAACCTTAACCTTAATCTAACCCTAACCCTAAAACTAACCCTATCCTACACCGTAACCCAAACCATAACCATAACCATAACCTATACCGTAACCGACCCTAACCCTAAAATTAACCCTAAGCCTAACCCTAAACTGAACCGTTACCCTAAACCTAATCCTAACCCTAACCCTAACGCTACCTGTACCGTAACCATAACGCTAAACTTAACCCTAACCGTAACCTGTACCGCAACCCTAACCCTAACCCTAACCCTAACCTTAAACCTAACCTGTACCGGAACCCTAACCCTAACCCTAACCTTAAACCTAAACCTAACCTGTAAAAAAAATAAAAAATAAAAACTAAACCTAACGTGTACCCTAACCCTAACCCTAACCTGTAACGTAATCCTAACCTTAACCCTCAAACTAACACTAACTATAACCCTAACCTATACCGTAACCCTATGCCTAACCATAAACCTAACCCTAACCTGTACCGTAACCCTAACCCTAACACTAACCCTCACACTAACCCTAACCCAAACTTGTACCATAACCCTAACCCTAATGTGTACCGTTACACTAACCCAAATTCTGACCCTATCACTAACCTGTGCTGTAACCATAACCCTAACCCTAACCCTAACACTAACCCTACCTGTACAGTAACAGTAACCGTAACCATAACCCTAACCCTAACACTAACCTGTACAATAACCCTAGCCCCAATCATAAACCTACCCCAACCCTAACCCTAAACTCTTTAGTAACCCTAACGTAGCCCTAAACTTAACCCCAACCTGTACCGTAACCCTAACCCTAACCCTAACCCTAACCCTAACCCTAACCTTAACTCTAACCTGTACCATAACCAGAGCCCTAACCCTAAACCTAACCTGTACCACAACACTAACCCTAACCCTAACCCTAACACTAAACCTAACGATAAACTGTACCGTATCCATAACCCTAACCCTAACCATAAACTGTACCGCAACCCTAACCCTAACCCTAACACTAAAACTAAAGTGTACCATAAACCATAACCCTAACCCTAAACCTAACCCTAACCAGTACCGTAATCCTAACCCTAACCCTAACCCTAACCTGTACCATAACCCTAAACCTAACCCTACCCTAACCCTAACATGTACCGTAACACTAAACCTAACCCTAACCTGTACGGAAACCCTATCCTAACCCTCACCCTAAACTGTACCGTAACCCTAACCCTAACACAAACCCTAACCCTAAACTTAACCCTTACCTGTACGGTAACCATAACCCTAACCCTAAACCTAACCCTAAACCTAACCTGTACCACAACCCTAACTCTAAACCTAACACTAATCCTAACCTGTACCGTAAACCTTACCCTAATCCTAACCTTATCCCTAACCCTAACGCTAAACATATCCCTAACCTGTACAGTATCCCTAACCCTACCCTGTACCATAACCCAAAAATAAACCTAACCCTAACCGTAACCCTAACCTGCACCATAACACTAACCCTAACCATAACCTTAACCCTAACCCTAACACTAACCTGTACCTTCACTCTAAGCTTAAACCTAAACCTAACCCTAACCCTAACCTGCACAGTAAACATAACCCTAACCCTAAAACTAACCTACCTGTACCGTAACCTTAACCCAACCCTAACCCTAACCCTAACTGTAACACTAGCCCTAACCCTAACCTGTACTGTAACCCTAACCCTAACCTTAATCTGAACGCTAAGAGTACCTTAACCCTAGCCCTAACACTAATACTAATGCCAACCCCAACCTGTACCTAACCCTAATCTTAACCCTAACCCTAGCCTGCCATAAACGTAAACCTAACCCTAACCCTAACCCTAAACCATACTGTAATCCTAACATTAACCCTAACCGTAAACTGTACCATAACCCTAAACCTAACCCTACACTAACCCAAACATGTACCGTAACCCTAACCCTAACCCTAACCGGTACTGTAAACCTATCCTAACCCTCACACTAACCCTAAACCTAACCCTAACCTATCCCATAACCGTAACCCTAACCTGTACCATAACCCTAACACTAACCCTAATTGTAACTCTAACACAAACCTGTATCGTAACCCTAACACTAACCTTATCCCTAACCCTAAAACTAACCTGCACCCCATCCCTAACACTAACCCTACCCTGTACCGTAATTCTAAGCATAACCGTAACCCTTACCCTAACCCTAACCCTACTCTGACCCTAATCTGTACCCTAACCCTATCCCTAAACCTAACCATAACCATAACCCTAACCTGAACCTGAACACTAACCCTAAACCTAACCCTAAACCTAACCCTAACCTGTACCGTAACCATAACCCTAACCCTAACCCTAACCCTAACCGTAACCCTAACCCTAACCCTAACCCTAACCGTAACACTAACCCTACCCCTAACCTGTACTGTAACCCTAACCCTAACCTTAATCTGAATGCTTAAGAGTACCGTAACCCTAACCCTAATTCTAACGACAACCCTAACCTGTAATTAACCCTAATCTTAACCCTAACCCCAACCTGTACCGTAACCCTAACCCTAACCCTAACTCTAACCCTAATCTGTACCGTAACCCTATCCCTAACCCTAACCCTAACCATAACCCTAACCTGTACCGTAACCCTAACCCACCCTAACCCTAACCTGTACCGTAACCCTAACCCTAACCCTAAACCTAACCCTGTCCTGTACCGTAACCGTAACCCTAAACCTAAACCTAACCTGTACCGAAACCTCACTCTAACCCTAACCGTAACACTAACCCTCATCCAACCTGTAACGTAACCCTAATCCTAACCCTAACCGTAATCCGAACGCTAACCTGGACCGTAACCCTAAAACTAACCCTAACACTAATTCCAACCGTAAACCGTACCGTAACCCTAAACCTAAACCTAACCTGTACCGAAACCCTAACCTAAACCTAACCCTCACCCTAACCTGTACCGTAACTTTAACCCTACCCTAACCCTAACCTGTACCGTAACCCTAACCGTAACCTTCACCCTAACCTGTACCGTAAACCTATACCTAACCCTAACTGTAACCCTGAACCAAACCTGTACCATAACCCTAACACTAACCATAACCGAAACCCTAACCCTATCGTACCTCTTACCTAACCCTAACCCTAACCTGTACCGAAACCCTCACCCTAACCTTTAAGTAATCGAAACCCTAACCTGTACCGTAAACCTTACCCTAACCCTAACCCTAAACCTAACCCTAACCAGTACCGAAACCCTCACCCTAACCTTTACGTAACCCTAACCCAAATCTGTACCGTAACCTTTACCCTAACCCTAACCCTAAACCTAACCCTAACCCTAACCTGTACGGTACCGTACCCTAAACCTAAACCTAACCTGTACCGTAACCCTAACCCTAACCTGTACCGTAACCATAAACCTAACCCTAACCTCTACCGTAACCTAACCTTAAACCTAACCCTAAGCCTAACCCTTGCTGTACCTTGACCTAACCCTAACCGTAACCCTAACTTGTACCATAACCCTAACCCTAACCCTAAACCTTACCCTAACCTGTCCCGTAACATTAAGACTAACCCTAACCCTAAACCAAACTTGTACCGTAACCCTAACTCTAACCCTAACCCTAACCCTAACCCTAACCTGTAACGTAACCCTAACCCAAACCCTAACCTTAAAAGTATCCTGTACCATAACCCTAACACTAAGCATAACACTAAACCTAACCTGTACCCTAATGCTAACCCTAAAACTAATTCTAACCAGTACCATAACCGTAAGCCTAAACGTAACCTTAACCCTAACCCAAGCCCTAACCTGTACCATAACCCTAACCCTAACACTAATCCTAACCCTAACCTGTACCGCAAACCTAACCCTAACCTGTACCCTAACCCTAAACCTAACCTTAACCCTAACCTGTACCATTACCCTATTCTTAACCCCAACCCTAACCCTAACCCTAACCGTAACCCTAACCTGTACAATAACCCTAACCCTATCCCAAACCCTAACCCTAACCCTAAACCTAACCCTATCCCTAACTGTAACACTAACCTACCCCTAACCTGTACCGTAACCCTAACCCAAACCCTAAACCTAATCCTAATGCTAACTTATACCTTAACCCTAACCCTAAACCTAACCGTAACCCTAACTTATTCCGTAACCCTAATCCTAACCCTAACCCTAACATGTACCACAACCCTTAGCCTAACCCTAATCGCAACCTGTACTGTAACCCTAACCCTAACCCTAACCTGTACCGCAACCCTAACACTAACCCTAACCTGTACGGTAACCCTAAACATACCCCTAACCCTCAGCTGTACCACATGCCTAACCCTAACGCTAACCTAACCCTAACCCTAACCCTAACCCTGACCCTAACCTGTACGGTAACCCTAACTCTAAACCTATCCCTAACCTGAACACTAACCTGTACCGTAACCCTAACCCTACCGCTCAACCTAACCCTAACCTGTACCGTAACCATAACCCTAAACCTAACCCTAAACCTAAAACTTACCTGTACAGTAACCCCAACCCAAAACCTAACCCTAACCCTAACCTGTATCATAACCCTAAACCTAACACTAACCCTAACCCTAACGCTAACCTATAACGTAACCCTAACCCTAAACCTTACCATAACCCTAACTTGTACCGTAACCCTAATCCTAAATCTAACCCTTACCTGTAACGTAACCCTAACCCTAACCCTAACCCTAAACTGTACCGTAACACTAACCCTAAACCTCAACCTAACCATAACCTGTACCGTAACCCTAACCCTAAACCTAACCCTAACCCCAACCCTAACCCTAACCAGTACCGTAACCCTAACCCTAACCTGTACCGTAACACTAACCCTATCCCTAACCCTAAATCTAAACCTCTCCTGTACCTCAACCATAACCCTAAACCTAACCTCTATGGCAAACCTAACCCTAACCGGTACAGTAACCCGAACCCTAAACTGTACCGTAACACTAAACCTAACCCTAACACTACCCCTCACCCTAAACCTAATCTGTAAAATAACCAAACCCTAAGCCTAACCTGCACCCTAACCCTAACCTGTACCATAACGCTGAACGTAATCCTAACCCTAACCCTAACCTGTACCGTAACCCTAAACTTACCCCTAACCCTAAACTGTAACGTAACCCTACCCCTAACCCTAACCCTGACCGTAATCCTTACCTGTCCCATAAAACTAACCCTAACCCTAAACTTAACTGTATCGTAAACCTAACCCTAACCCTACACTGTACCGTAACCCTAACCCTAACCCTACCTCTATACTTAAACTGTAACCTAACCCTAACCATAACTCTAAACTCTATGCCAAACCTAACCCTAACCATAACACTAACCCTATCCCTATCCATAACCCTAAACTGTAGCGCAAACCTAAACCTAACCCTAACCCTAACCCTAACCCTAACCAGTACGGTAACCCTAACCCTAACCCTAAACCTAAACCTAAACCTAACCGGTACCGTAACCCTAACCCTAGCCCTAACCCTAACCCTAACCCTAACCCTAAACCTTTCCTGTACCGTAAACCTAACCCTAAACCTAAACCTAACCCTAACCTGTACCGTAACACTTTCAGTAACCCAAACCTAACCGTAACCCTAATCTGTACGGTAAACTTAAACCTAACCCTAACCCTAACGCTAACCTATACTGTAACGCTAACCCTAAAAGTAACCGTAACCCTAACTTGTACCATAACCCTAACCCTAAACTTATCCTTAAATTTTAACCTGACCTATACCGTAACCCTAACCCTAACCGTAACCCTAACCTGTACCGTAACCCTAACCATAACCCTAAACCCAACACTAAGCCTAACCCTAACCACTACCGTAACCCTAACCCTAACCATAAACCTAAACCTAACCCTAAAACTAAAGTATACCGTTTCCTCACCCTAAGCCTAACCCTAACACTAACCTGTACTGTAACCCTAAACATAACCCAAACCTAAGCCTAACTTGTACCATAACCCTAACTCTAACCCTAACTCTAACCCTAACCCTAACATTAAGCTGTACTATAACCCTAACCCTAACACTAACCCTAAACCTAACCTGTACCATAACCCTAACCCTAACCCAAACCCTAACCCTAACCCTAACCCTAACCCCAACCTGTACCGTAACCATACCACTAACCCTAACCGAAACCTGTACTATAAACCTAACCCTAACCCTAACCCTAACGCTAACCTGAATCGTAACCCTAACCCTAACCCAAAGCCTAACCCTAACCTGTACCGTAAACCTAACCCTAACCCTAACCCCATAACCCAAACCTGTACCGTAACCCTAAAACTAACACTAACCCTATCACTAAGCCTAAACTATACCGTAACCCTAACCCTAAACCTAACGTAGCCCTAACTTGTACCGTAACCCTAACCCTAACACTAACACTAACCCTAACCTGTAACATAACACTAACCCTAAACCTAACCCTAACCTGTACCGTTACCCTAATCCTAACCCTAAAACTAACCATAACCTGTACCGTAACCGTAACCCTAACCCTAAACCAAACCCTAAACCTAACCTGTACCATAACCCTAAACCTAACCCTAACCGTAACCTGTACCGAAACCCTAAACCTAAACCTAACCCTAAGATGTACCGCAACCTTAACCCTAACCCTAAACCTAACCCTAAACTGTACGGTAACCCTAACCCTAAACCTAACCCTAACCTGTACCGTAAACCTAACCCTAACCCTAACATTAACGCCAACCCTAACCCTAAACCTAACGTGTAACGTAACCCTAACCGCAACCCTAATCCCAAACCTAACCCTATCCCTAACCACTACCGTAACCCTAACCCTACCCCAAATTTAACCCTGAACTGTATCGTAAACCTAACCCTAACACTAAACCTAACCCTAACACTTACCTGCACCGTAGGCCTACCCCTAAACCTACCCCTAACCGTAACCTTAAACCTAGCTCTAACCTACCCTGTAACCTAACCCTAACCATAGCTCTAAACTCTATGGCAATCCTAACCCTAACCCTAACACTAACCCTTACACTAACCATAACCCTAATCCTAACCTGCACCGTAACCCTAAACCTAACCTTAACCCTAACCCTAACGCTAACCTATACCGTAACCCTAACCCTAAACCGAACCGTAACCCTAACTTGGTCCGTAACCCTAACCCTAACCCTAAACCTAAACTTAAACCTGACCTATACCGTAACCCTAACCCTAACCCTGACCTGTACCATAAACGTAACACTAACCCTAAAACTAAACATAACCTGTACCATAACCCTAACCCTAAAGTTACCCTAACCGTAACCCTAACCCTAACCTGTTGCATAACCCTAAACCTAACCCTAAACCTATCCCTAACCTGTACCGCAAACCTAATACTAAACCAAAGCCTAACCCTAACCCTGACCATAACCTGTACGGTAACCCTAACACTAACACTAACCCTAACCCTAAGTTGCACCGTAACCCTAACCCTAACCCTAACCCTAAACTGTACCGTAACCCTGAGCCTAACCCTATGCCTAACGTGTACCGAAACCCTAACCCTAATCCTAAACTGTACCGTAACCCTTCCACTAACACTAAACCTAACCTGTACTGTGACCCTAACCCTAACCCTAACCTTAACCCTAACCAACACTAACCTGTGCGGTAACCCTAACCCTAAGAGTAAACCTCACCCTAACTTGTATCGAAACCCTAACCATAACCATAACCCTACACTTACAGTAACCCTACCCCTAACCTGTACCGTAACCCTAACCCAAACCCTAAACCTAATCCTAATGCTAACTTATACCTTAACCCTAACCCTAAACCTAACCGTAACCCTAACTTATTCCGTAACCCTAATCCTAACCCTAACCCTAACATGTACCAGAACCCTTAGCCTAACCCTAATCGCAACCTGTACTGTAACCCTAACCCTAACCCTAACCCTAACCCTAACCCTAACCCTAACCCTAACCTGTATCGGAAGCCTACACTAACCCTAACCTGTACGGTAACCCTAAACATACCCCTAACCCTCAGCTGTATCACATGCCTAACCCTAACGCTAACCTAACCCTAACCCTAACCCTAACCCTGACCCTAACCTGTACGGTAACCCTAACTCTAAACCTATCCCTAACCTGAACACTAACCTGTACCGTAATCCTAACCCTACCACTCAACCTAACCCTAACCTGTACCGTAACCATAACCCTAACCCTAACCCTAAATCTAAACCTTACCTGTACAGTAACCCTAACCCAAAACCTAACCCTAACCCTAACCTGTATCATAACCCTAAACCTAACACTAACCCTAACCCTAACGCTAACCTATAACGTAACCCTCACCCTAAACCTTACCATAACCCTAACTTGTACAGTAACCCTACTCCTAAATCTAACCCTTACCTGTAACGTAACCCTAACCCTAACCTTAATCCTAAACTGTACCGTAACACTAACCCTAACCCTCAACCTAACCATAACCTGTACCGTAACCCTAACCCTAAACCTAACCTTAACCCTAACCCTAACGCTAACCTATACCGTAACCCTAACCCTAAACCAAACCGTAACCCTAACTTGGTCCGTAACCCTAACCCTAACCCTAAACCTAAACTTAAAACTGACCTATACCGTAACCCTAACCCTAACCCTGACCTGTACCATAAACGTAACACTAACCCTAAAACTAACCATAACCTGTACCATAACCCTAACCCTAAAGTTACCCTAACCGTAACCCTAACCCTAACCTGTTCCGTAACCCTAAACCTAACCCTAAACCTATCCCTAACCTGTACCGCAAACCTAATCCTAAACCAAAGCCTAACCCTAACCCTGACTATAACCTGTACGGTAACCCTAACACTAACCCTAACCCTACCCCTAAGATGTACCGTAACCCTAACCCTAACCCTAACCCTAACCCTAACCTGTAACGTAACCCTGAGCCTAACCCTATCCCTAACGTGTACCGAAACCCTAACCCTAATCCTAAACTGCACCGTAACCCTTCCACTAACACTAAACCTAACCTGTACTGTGACCCTAACCCTAACCCTAACCCTAACCCTAACCAACACTAACCTGTGCGGTAACCCTAACCCTAAGAGTAAACCTCACCCTAACTTGTATCGAAACCCTAACCATAACCATAACCCTACACTTACAGTAACCCTACCCCTAACCTGTACCGTAACCCTAACCCAAACCCTAAACCTAATCCTAATGCTAACTTATACCTTAACCCTAACCCTAAACCTAACCGTAACCCTAACTTATTCCGTAACGCTAATCCTAACCCTAACCCTAACATGTACCACAACCCTTAGCCTAACCCTAATCGCAACCTGTACTGTAACCCTAACCCTAACCCTAACCCTAACCCTAACCTGTACCGGAAGCCTACACTAACCCTAACCTGTACGGTAACCCTAAACATACCCCTAACCCTCAGCTGTACCACATGCCTAACCCTAACGCTAACCTAACCCTAACCCTAACCCTAACCCTGACCCTAACCTGTACGGTAACCCTAACTCTAAACCTATCCCTAACCTGAACACTAACCTGTACCGTAACCCTAACCCTACCGCTCAAACCTAACCCTAACCTGTACCGTAACCATAACCCTAACCCTAACCCTAAACCTAAACCTTACCTGTACAGTAACCCTAACCCAAAACCTAACCCTAACCCTAACCTGTATCATAACCCTAAACCTAACACTAACCCTAACCCTAACGCTAACCTATAACGTAACCCTAACCCTAAACCTTACCATAACCCAAACTTGTACCGTAACCCTAATCCTAAATCTAACCCTTACCTGTAACGTAACCCTAACCCTAACCCTAACCCTAAACTGTACCGTAACACTAACCCTAACCCTCAACCTAACCATAACCTGTACCGTAACCCTAACCCTAAACCTAACCTTAACCCTAACCCTAACGCTAACCTATACCGTAACCCTAACCCTAAACCGAACCGTAACCCTAACTTGGTCCGTAACCCTAACCCTAACCCTAAACCTAAACTTAAACATGACCTATACCGTAACCCTAACCCTAACCCTGACCTGTACCATAAATGTAACACTAACCCTAAAACTAACCATAACCTGTACCATAACCCTAACCCTAATGTTACCCTAACCGTAACCCTAACCCTAACCTGTTCCGTAACCCTAAACCTAACCCTAAACCTATCCCTAACCTGTACCGCAAACCTAATCCTAAACCAAAGCCTAACCCTAACCCTGACCATAACCTGTACGGTAACCCTAACACTAACCCTAACCCTAACCCTAAGTTGTACCGTAACCCTAACCCTAACCCTAACCCTAACCTGTACCGTAACCCTGAGCCCAACCCTATCCCTAACGTGTACCGAAACCCTAACCCTAATCCTAAACTGTACCGTAACCCTTCCACTAACACTAAACCTAACCTGTACTGTGAACCCTAACCCTAACCCTAACCCTAACCCTAAACACTAACCTGTGCAAGCTGCCCCTAACCCCAAGAGTAAACCTCACCCTAACTTGTATCAAAACCCTAACCATAACCATAAACCCTACACTTACAGTAACCCTACCCCTAACCTGTACCGTAACACTAACCCAAACCCTAAACCTAATCCTAATGCTAACTTACACCTTAACCCTAACCCTAAACCTAACCGTAACCTGTACCGAAGCCTACACTAACCCTATCCTGTACGGTAACCCTAAACATACCCCTAACCCTCAGCTGTACCACATGCCTAACCCTAACGCTAACCTAACCCTAACCCTAACCCTAACCCGGACCCTAACCTGTACGGTCACCCTAACTCTAAACCTATCCCTAACCTGAACACTAACCTGTACCGTAACCCTAACCCTACCGTCAACCTAACCCTAACCTGTACCGTAACCATAACCCTAACCCTAACCCTAAACCTAAACCTTACCTGTACAGTAACCCTACCCCAAAACCTAACCCTAACCCTAACCTGTATCATAACCCTAAACCTAACACTAACCCTAACCCTAACGCTAACCTATAACGTAACCCTAACCCTAAACCTTACCATAACCCTAACTTGTACCGTAACCCTACTCCTAAATGTAACCCTTACCTGTAACGTAACCCTAACCCTAACCCTAATCCTAAACTGTACCGTAACACTAACCCTAACCCTCAACCTAACCATAACCTGTACCGTAACCCTAAACCTAAACCTAACCTTAACCCTAACCCTAACGCTAACCTATACCGTAACCCTAACCCTAAACCGATCCGTAACCCTAACTTGGTCCGTAACCCTTAACCCTAACCCTAAACCTAACCGTAACCCTAACTTATTCCGTAACCCTAATCCTAACCCTAACCCTAACATGTATCACAACCATTAGCCTAACCCTAATCGCAACCTGTACTGTAACCCTAACCCTAACCCTAACCCTAACCCTAACCTGTACCGGAAACCTACACTAACCCTAACCTGTACGGTAACCCTAAACATACCCCTAACCCTCAGCTGTACCACATGCCTAACCCTAATGCTAACCGAACCCTAACCCTAACCCTAACCCTGACCCTAACCTGTACGGTAACCCTAACTCTAAACCTATCCCTATCCTGAACACTAACCTGTACCGCAATCCTACCAGAATTCCTAACTCCACCTTAAATCCTTACTTGTAAGGTGTAAATCCCTAACTTAAAATCCTAAATTTAAATTCCTAACTCTGTAATATAAACTCAAATCCCAATACTTCAACTCCAATTCCTAATGCTTAAACTATAACGTAAATCTTAACTCCTAAACCTACCCATAACCCTAACTTGTACCGTAACCCTAATACTAAATCTAACCCTTACCTGTAACGTACCCTAACCCTAACCCTAACCATAAACTGTACCGTAACACTAACCCTAACCCTCAACCTATCCATAACCTGTACCTTAACCCTAACCCTATACCTAACCCTAACCCCAACCCTAACTCTAACCAGTACCGTAACCCTAACCCGAACCTGTACCATAACACTAAACCTATCCCTAACCCTAAATCTAAACCTCTCCTGTACCTGAACCGTAACCCTAAACCTAACCTCTATGGCAAACCTAACCCTAACCGGTACAGTATCCCGAACCCTAAACTGTACCGTAACACGAAACCTAACCCTAACACTACCCCTTACCCTAAACCTAATCTGTAAAATAACCTAACCCTAAGCCTAACCCGAACCCTAACTCTAACATGTACCATAACGCTGAACGTAACCCTAACCCTAACCCTAACCCTAACCCTAACCCTAAACTTAACTGTACCGTAACCCTAACCCTAACCCTAACCCTAACCCTACCCTAAACTGTATCGTAAACCTAACCCTAACCCTACACTGTACCGTAACCCTAACCCTAACCCTACGTCTATACTTAACCTGTAACCTAACCCTAACCATAACTCTAAACACTATGCCAAACCTAACCCTAACCCTAACACTAACCCTATCCCTATCCATAACCCTAAACTGTAGCGCAAACCTAACCATAACCCTAACCCTAACCCTAACCCTAACACTAACCAGTACGGTAACCCTAACCCTAAACCTAAACCTAAACCTAAACCTAAACCTAACCGGTACCGTAACCCTAACCCTAGCCATAACCCTAACCCTAACCCAAACCCTAAACCTTTCCTGTACCGTAAACCTAACCGTAAACGTAAACCTAAAACTAACCTGTACCGTAACCCTTGCAGTAACCCAAACCTAACCGTAACCCTAATCTGTACGGTAAACTTAAACCTAACCCTAACCCTAACGCTAACCTATACTGTAACGCTAACCCTAAAACTAACTGTAACCCTAACTTGTACTGTAAACCTAACCCTAAACCTAACCCTAAACTTTAACCTGACCTGTACCGTAACCCTAACCCTAACCGTAACCCTAACCTGTACCGTAACCCTAACCATAAACCTAAACCCAACACTAAGCCTATCCCTAACCACTACCGTAACCCTAACCCTAACCATAAACCTAAACCTAACCCTAAAACTAAACTATAACGTTTCCCTCACCCTAAGCCTAACCCTAACCCTAACCTGTACTGTAACCCCAAACCTAACCCAAACCTAAGCCTAACCTGTACCATAACCCTAACTCTAACCCTAACTCTAACCCTAACCCTAACATTAAGCTGTACTATAACCCTAACCCTAACACTAACCCTAAACCTACCTGTACCATAACCCTAACCCTAACCCAAACCCTAACCCTAACCCTAACCCTAACCCCAACCTGTACCGTAACCATACCACTAACCCTAACGCTAACCTGTACCGTAACCCTAAACCTAACCCTAACCCTAACCTTAACCCTAACGTGTACCATAACCCTAAACCTAACGCTCACCCTAACCCTAACCGGCACCGAAACCCTAAACTTACCCTAACCCTAAACCTAATCCTAACCCTAACCCTAACCCTAACCTGAATCGCAACCCCAACCCTAACCCAAAGCCTAACCCTAACCTGTACCGTAAACCTAACCCTAACCCTAACCATAACCCTAACCTGTACCGTAACCCTAAAACTAACACTAACCCTATCACTAATCCTAAACTATACCGAAACCCTAACCCTAAACCTAACCGTAGCCCTAACTTGTACCGTAACCCTAACCCTAACACTAATACTAA